>JAJHZJ010000340.1:5355000-5382500 GCA_023548195.1 Bettongia penicillata ogilbyi | reverse complement strand
AGGATGCCAGCCTTTCTCACTGTCATTTGATGTGGTTCTAGAAATGCTAGCAGTAGTACTCAGACAAGAAAAAGAAATTAAGGCATAAAGACAAGTAAAGAGGAGACAAAAATGTCCCTATTTGTTGACGCATGGTCATCTACTTGGGAAATAAGAAGCAAAGGTAGTAATTGAGACAATAACTCCAGCCATCTTACAGGCTACGGTATAAACTTTCAGAATTCAATAGCATTTCTATATAGAACTCCAAGGGGCTTTAATAGAAAGGGAAATCCCATTCTTAATAACTAGAAAATCCATAAAGTATCTGGGGATAGATCCACCAAAGCACACAAAATACTAGTGTAGATTTAATTATAAAAGTGCAGACTAAAGACATTAAAAAACAAAAAGTAGTTGGAGAAATATTTAGTGCTCATGACTGGGTCATATTAATATAATAAAAATGATGATCCCACCAAAGTTAATTTACAGTATTAGTGCTGACACCAATCAGATTATCAAAGGTATACTTTGTTGTGGTGGTTCGGTTCTTTTTCAGTTGTGTTGTACTCCTCATGACCCCATTTGGGGTTTTCTTGGCAGAGACAGTGGAGTGGTTTGCCATTTCCTTCTCCAGCTCTTTTTCAGAAGTGGAAATGGAGGCAAACCAGGGTTAAGTGACTTGTCCAGGGTCATACAGCTGGTAAGTGTTGAAGGCCAGATTTGAATTCAGAGTAGTTGAGTCTTCCAGACTCTAGGCCATGTACTCCATCCAGTGTGCCAACTAGCTGTCCCTACTTTATATAATCCTTGATAAAATAATAAAAATAATTTGGAAAAAAAACAAAAGATTTAGAATATCAAGGGAAATATTGAAAAGAGGTAGGGATGAATGGGGAATAGTACTTCCAGATGTCAAACTATATTTAAAAAAAAACTCATGAAAGCCATCTGATATTAGTGAAAAACTGGGAAAATAAATGTAATAGACTAGACGAGGGAGAATCAGAAGCAGTGGAATTCAGTAACAAAGTGTTTGATAAAGTACAAAACACAAATTACTTAGGAAAGCTCCTGTTTGATGAAAACTGCTAGTAAAACTGGAAATCAGTCTGGTGAAAACTGGGCTTAGTTCATCAGCTTATTCTATACTTGATAATACATTCTAAATGGATACATAACCTCAATATTAGAGATCATACTATAAGAAAATTACAAGAGAAATAGATCATATACCTCTTACACAGTGGGTAGGAGATGTATTCTTAATCAAACAAGGGATAGAGGCAATTACAGAATATAAAACTGATAACTGACTACATTAAACTAAAAAGCTTCTGTACAGACAAAATTAATATGTAAGATAAGAAGGGAAATGGTTGAATGGGAAAAAGGTTTTCTGTCATATTTTTTTTTAACATTTCTGCATTGGTGGTGGAACTGTGAATTAATACAACCATTTAGAAAGCAATTTGAAGTTTTATAAATAAAGTGACTAAAATGTACATTACTTTTGATCCAGAGATTCCATTACTAGGCTTATGCCTCAAAGAGGTTATTGATAAGAACATCCCAATATATACCAGAATATTTATAGCAACACTTCTTTGTGATAGTAAAGAATTGAAGGGAAAAAAGTAAATGCCCATCAATTTGGAAATGGCTAAATAAATTGTGGCATATGACTGTAATGAAATATTATTTTGCTGTAAGAAATGACAAATTTGATAAATACAGAGAAGCAGGGAAAGAGCTTTGTAAACTGATGGAAAATTAAGTAAACAGAGCCAAGAAAAAAAACCCTACACAATGACTACAATGCTGTAAATAGAATTACCAAAAAAAAAAAAACAACACACACACACACACAACAAAACTAAAAAACAAAAGTAGACATAAAATTATAAAAAATAAGAATGTAAGGAGACCCTGATTCTACCCCTTTGCAGATGTGGGAGGTCCACAAGTATCGAATGTTGCACATATTTTCAAACTTTTTTTCATTTGTTGGTCAGTTATGCTGATTTTCCCCTTTTCTTTTAAAAATGTTTGTTATATAGATATATATATATATATATATAGGTTATTTATACATACATATATATATATACATATACATATATACATATATCCAGAAAGGGGAAGAAATAATGGAGAAAATTATGGTAATGTAAAGAAAGAGACATCAGTAACAGCTTTTAAAAAGAGAGAATCTGTTAGGGAGGAGTTGTGGGATTGCCTTGATGTAGTAAGGGTAGTGGCTCTACTTGGTGTGGTTCATGTTTTACAGCTCCACTCAGCAGCACATGGATAGTAGGAGGAGAGGAAGAGGTTGAGAGTAGTTTGGGATTGAGGTCTGGCAAGTTGTAAATGAGGTGGGCCTGGGATTTTAGAGTTGAATGTGATATAGAGTTGAACTTGTTTTCCAAGGGGTTGACATGCACATTTGCAGTATACATGTGTAGTATATGACGTGTTTTATAGTTAAATACTCGTCAGACAGTAACTCAAGAGATTTAAGAAGGATGAGAGATCACTTCTAGTTAGGAGGAGGTGGAGGAAACTGGGTAGGTAGCTGGACCTTGAAGAAGAAGAATTTCTTTTTTTCATGTTGCATAGAAGAATTAAAATGAATGGGAGAAATATAACAAACCAAAACATAATACAGAAGAAAATGTTCTGCTACAATCTGTGACTGAATTCCATAGTTCTTTCTCTGGATGTGGAAGGCGTTTTGCCTTAAAAGACCATTGGGAATTTTTAAAGTTCTTGCAATGCAGTGAAGTTTTATGTCTACCAGAAAAAAAAAATCCTCGCGCACTGTGGTTGTTGCTGTGTACAAAGTTCTCCTGGTTCTGCTCCTTTCGCTCAGTGTCAGATCATATAAGTCTTTCCAGGTCTCTCTGAAGTCTTCCTGTTCATCATTTCTTATAGCACATTAGTCCATCACATTCATATACCATAATTTATTAGTCCATTACATTCATATACCATAATTTATTCAGCCATTCCCCAATTGATGGGCATCCCCTTGGTTTCCAGTTTTTGGCCACCACAAAGAGAGCTGCTATAAATATTTTTGTACATGTGGGACCCTTTCCTAGTTTTATGAGCTCTTGGGGATACAGTCTGAGAAGCAGTACTGCTGGGTCAAAGGGTATGCACAGTTATGTAGCCCTTTGGGCATAGTACCAGATTGCTCTTCAGAATGGTTGGATCAGTTCACAGCTCCACCAACAATGAATTTGTGTTCCAATTCTCCCACATCTTCTCCAACATTTTTATCGTCTTCCTGTTTTGTCATGTTAGCCAGTCTGATAGGTGTGATGTGGGAGAAGAATTTCAGTAGGTGGAGTGGGAGTTTAATTTAGGCATGGGGAATCTGTATATAGATATATGAAGGTAGAAAAGGATGTTATGCAAAGCCTGTTAAATTGTGATTTCTGGAATTCATTTCATATTGTCTAGTTTTTGTGACCCCTTCTCTATGATGTTTATAAGAATGCGTTTGCTTCTTAGAATATTTTAACTGCAAGTTCCATCCTTCTCATCTCTGTGAAATGCAAATGAATTAGTATTACTTCCTTCTACTCTCATCTATATTTTTAAAAAAATGTTTTATTGACTTCTTTTCCTTTTTAAATTGTGGGTATATTTTTGGGAAGGAGAGAAAACAAATTTGTTATTTGAAAAAAATTTATTGTAAAATATTTGCATTTTCCTTATTCGTAAATGATTTGGGACATTTTTTTCATATGATTGTTGAAAGCTTAGATTTCTTACTTTGGGAAGTGCCTATTCATATATTTTGACCATTTTCCATTGGGGAATAGTTTTTATTCTTTTATATTTATATCTATTACATGTTAATCTTGGGTTTCGGGCTTTTATCAGAGGAAAATGATGCCTGTTTTCCTGGTTACCTCCTTTCCAATTCTCAGTTTCCAATCTTTAGCCACCACAAAAAGAGCTGTATTTTTTTCTTTATTTTGCCATCTCCCCTAAAAAGATGTAGTCTTATTTTCCCAAAATAGCTTCATGGGTAAGTTTCTTTCTAGGCTCAATCCCATAGAACTTGACATCTTTGACATGACCTTCCATATCACTGTCCAGAGGCTTATGGTGGCACTTTAACTAGAGCAGTGGTCCTGGAGTCAGGAAGATCTGAGTTCAGATTTTACTTCTGATACTGCATGATCTTGGACAAGTTACTTAGTGTCTCTCAAACTCAATTTTCTCTTTTGTAAAATTGGGGTGTTGATAATAGCACTTACCTTGCAGGGTCGTTGTGTGGGTCAAATGAAATTCTATTTGTAAAAGCACTTAGCACTTTGCCTAACACATATTAGGTGCCGTATAAATGCTTATTCCTTTATCATCCCCTCATTGCATAACCCAGGAAGCATTCCATTCTTGTATTTTTCTTCTCATTAACCATTTACTGTGCTTCAAAATCTCAGTGGGGATAGATCTCAAAGCAAAGGCAGCAGATAACCTTATTCCTTGCTATTCACCATTGTGGAATGTCTTTCCTCCCCTGCTTCCCAACTCCTTAAGGAGGGGGTGTGCATTTCTGATCCACATCAGAAATGAGACTTTTCCTATACAAAAAGGAGACCAAAAAACCATCTTTAGGGAACTGATACATATTTGGGCTATTCAAGGACGTGTGAGGGTTTGCCAATCCCTTTTCAGGACTGCATATCCACCTTTGGTGTCTATTTGGCATTCAAGTTTTCCCATGTGACTCCAAGAAGCTGTAACATGTCATAGCCACATTCCAGTAAACCATCTTGGCAGACAGGCTAAATCAGGTTGAGGGTAACCAATGGACCACAAACTACTTTGTGAATTAGTGAGGAGCTCTACCATAAGCTTGAAAAGACCTCTTGACAGAATGGCAGATGAGAACAGTTTGTTTCAATGACCATAAAAGAGACTGAAGAAGGTGCGGTGGAGTACTTGAGACCTTAGTCAGACATCAAAGATGCCAAGGCCGTCTTCTGCATCACAAGTCATTGGATTACTGGAAGAGAGAGTGGGGTCACACCTGAGTCAAGACATAGCCCTGTGATACTATTGGTCCTCTTCAAAAATGAAGGACAAACACCAATATATTTGCCCATATCTGGAAGCCCGTAGCATTATTCCATTTCCATCTCCAGCTGGCTGTACAAAATATTCTTTGAGAAATCTTATTTTTGCACACATAATTCTTGTGCATCCTTCTCCTCTTTCTAGTGCTGAGGTTGGATAACCATGGAATCATGCATTTGGAGAGACATTTACTCTCACATGAAGAAATTGGAAATAGGAAAACTGATCCAATTTCCTTCTAATTTGAAACTGCTCCAACCCAGAAGTGCCTCGTTACAATTGCTCTAGTGAGTGACTAATTCAAGAGGCACTATGAGATCTAGAAATAGTGAGTTATTAAGTTTGACTTGAACTGTCAGTGAAGGGAAATAGTGTGAAATAAGCTGGAAAGGTAAAGTGAAGCCAGTTTGACAGCCTTGAATGATAGTCTGAGGAGTATGTATTCCATTTGGAACTGGAATTTTTTTTTAAATAAATTTTTATTGATAACTTAGTTTTGTATTATTTACATTTCTCTCTGTAGCCTTTCTTTCACCCACTAGAGAGTTATTCTTTATAATAAAGAATTTTTAAGAGGAGAAAAGAAAGTTAACCAACCTATTCAGAAAAATCTGGTATTATATGCAGATGGTGCTTCACTTCTACAGGAAAAGCAGGAGAAACTTTCTTGTCATTTCTGTTCTTTGTCATTATAATTTGTTTTTTCCATGTTCTAGTTTTGCTTATATGATTTTATATGGATTCACAGAAGTCTTTGTATTCTCCATAGTTGTCTTATTTCTTGTTTCTTATAGCTCAGTATTATTTTTTTCTAAATATATTAATTTATTCATTTTTCGGTTCTTAGCATTCACTTCCGTAAGAATTTGAATTCAAAATTTTCTCCCCATCTCTCCCCACCCCAGGACAGCATGCACCCCATCTACCCCTTCCTCCAGTCTGTCTTCCCTTCTATTACCCACCCTTCTTCCATCCCCCTTCCTCTCTATTTTTCTGTAGGGCAAAATGGATTTCTATACTCCATTGCCTGTATAGCTTCATTTCCACTTGAATGCTAGCACAGTTTTTAGCATTCATTCTTAAAGCTTTGAGTTCCATAGTCTCTCCCTCCCTCCTCACCCACCCTCATTAAGAAAGCAAGCAATTCCACATAGGTCATATGTGTAACATTGCAAAGCACTTCCATAATAGTTATGGTGTAAAAGACAAACCACATTTCCCTGTGTTATCCTCCCTTTCGTTTATTCCATTCTCTCCCTTGACCTGTTCTTCCACAATAGTGTTTGTTTCTGATTATCCCTTTCCCCAATTTGCTGTACCTTCTTTTATCTTCCCTCTCCTATGCCTTTCCCCCTTTCCTTCCTGCAGGGTAAAATAGATTTCCATATCCATTTGAGTGTGTGTTATTCCCTCCTTCAGCCAAATCCCATGAGAGTAAGGCTCAATTATTTTCTTTCATCTACCCCCTCTTCTCCTCCATTGTAAAAGCTCTCCCCTCTTTTATGTGAGATGATTTGCTACATTCTACCTCTCCCTTTCTCTTACTTCTAGTACATTCCATTCAACAGTAAATTTTAATTTTTTTAGGTATTTTCCATTCATATTCAGCTCACCCTGTGCCCTCTGTCTGTCTGTGTTTGTCTATCTGTCTGTCTATCTACATATACATATTCATTCATGTATATACCTACACATATAAAATATACACATACATACTTACCCATACATACCTATATATATATATATATATATATATATATATATATATATATATATATATATATATATTCCCTCTAACTACCCTAATACTGAAAAAGGTCTCATGAGTTACAAATAACACTTTTTCCATGTAGGAATGCAAACAGTTCACCAATGAGTTCAATGAGTTCCCCAAGGCTTCTCTATTCTGTTTACTTTGTCATGTTTCTCTTGATTCTTGTATTTGAAAGTCAAATTTTCTCTTAGCTCTGGTCTTTTCAACAAGAATGCTTAAAAGTCCTCTATTTCATTGAAATTCCATTCTTTCTCCTGAAGTATTATATTCAGTTTTGCTGAATAGGTGATTCTTGGTTTTAATCCTATCTCCTTTGACCTCTGGAATATCATATTCCAAGCCCTTCAATCCCTTAGTGCAGAAGGTGCTAAGTCCTGTGTTATCCTGATCATATTTCCACAATACTTGAATTGTTTCTTTCTGGCTTCCTGCGATATTTTTTCCTTGACCTGGAAACTCTGGAATTTGGCTACGATATTCTTAGAGTTTTTCTTTTGGGATCTCTTTCAGGAGGTGATCGGGGAATTCTTTCCATTTCTATTTTACCCTCTGGTTCTAGAATATCAGGGCAATTTTCCTTGACAATTTCTTGGAAGATGATGTCTAGGCTCTTTTTTTGATCATGGTTTTCAGGTAGACCGATAATTTTAAAATTATCTCTCCTGGATCTATTTTTCAGGTCAGTTGTTTTTCCGTGGAGATATTTCACATTGTCTTCTATTTTTTTCATTCTTTTGGTTTTGTTTTATAATTTCTTGGTTTCTCATAAAATCATTAGTGTCTTTCTGCTCCAGTCTAATTTTTAAAGAACTATTTTCTTCAGTGAGCTTTTGAACTTCCTTTTCCATTTGGCCAGTTCTGCTTTTTAAAGCATTCTTCTCTTCATTGGCTTTTTGGACCTCTTTTGCCATTTGGGTTAGTCTATTTTATTCACCTCCTTAATTTTTTGTTTGTTTATTTTAAGTTAGATTTATCAAGTACAGAGAGGGGGAGGTTGAGGTTTCCCACTAATGTAGTTTTGCTGTCCATTTCTTCCTATAACTCCCTTAACTTCTCCTCTAAGAATTTGGATGCTATACCACTTAGAGCATATATGTTTAGTAATGAAATTGCTTCATTGTCTATGGTGCCTTTTAGCAGGATATAGTTTCCTTCCTTATCTCTTTTGATTAGATCTATTTCTGCTTTTGCTTTGTCTGAGATGAGGATTGCTACCCCTTCTTTTTTTATATCAGCTGAAGCACACAATATTCTCTCTAATCTTTTACCTTTAACCTATGTGTATGCCCCCATTTCAAATGTGTTTCTTGTAAACAACATATTGTTGGATTATGGTTTTTAATCCATTCTGCTCTCTGTCTCTGGTATATGGGAGAGTTCATCCCATTCACATTCACATTTATGATTACTGTGTCTTTACCTCCATCCCCTTTCCCCTTGTTTATACTTTTAGTTTTCCCTTCTCTCTTCCCCTCCACAATAGTTTTAATTTTTGACCACTGCCTCCCTCAGTCTTCCCTTCTTTTAGCCCCTCCCCTTTTGATCCCCTTTTCCCTTACTACTTCTTTCTTCCCTTTTAGCCTCCCTTCCCTTTTCTTTTCCTCTTCCTCTCCTACTGCTTATAGAGCTAGTTGTATTTCTATACTTAACTGAGTTTGTTGTACCCTCCTTGAATCCTATCAGATGATAGTACCTCTCACACAATGCTCATCTCCCTCCCCTCTATATTTTTGTGCTTCTTCTTGTGATGTAATTATTTTTTTCTGCCTTCTCCTTTTCACATCTCCCATTACAATCCCTTCGTGCCCTTAAATCACACTTGTTATCATCATATCATTTAATTTATGCCTGCTCCCTCTTATATTTTATAGTACATATACAGTTCTCAAAATTAACAAGTATCATCTTCCCTTACAGGGATGTAGACAGTTTGCCCATATTGAGTAACAAGTTTTTTCCCCCCCTGTTTATCTTTTTATGCCTCTCTTGAGACCTGTGTTTGAAGATTGAATTTTCTATTGAGTTCTGTTCTTTTCATCCAGAAGGTCTGGAAATGCCTTATTTCATTGAATGTCCATCCCCTTGCCTGAAATATTATGCTTAACTTTGCTGGGTAATTAATCCTTGGTTGTAGTCCCAGCTCCTTTGCCTTAACGGAATATCGTATTCCAGTTCCTTCAGTCTTTTAATGTAGAAGCTGCAAGGTCCTGTGTGATCCTCCCTGTAGCTCCTTGATATTTGATTTTTTTCTTTCTGGGAGCCCGCAGTATTTTCTCTTGCACTTTATAGTTCTGGAATTTGGCAACGATATTCCTTGGTGTTTTTAGTTTGGGGTGTCTTTCAGCAGATGAGTGGTGAATTCTTTCAATGATTATTTTGCCCTCTGGATCTAGGACTTCTGGGCAATTTTCCTTGATGGTTTCTTGCTTGAGATTGTCCAGGCTCTTTTGTTCATCATGGCTTTCTGGTAGACCATTCGTACTTAGAGTTTTCTCTCCTGGATCTGTTTTCCAGGTCAGTTGTTTTTCCAGTTAGATATTTTACATTTTCTTCTATCTTTTCATTCTTTAGATTCTGTTTGATTGATTCTTGATGTCTCATAGATTCATTGGCTTCTACTTGCCCGATTCTAATTTTTATCAAATTGTTTTCTTCAGTTAACTTTTGCATCTCCTTTTCCATCTGTCCAATTGTTCCTTTTAAGGAGTTATTATCTCCAGTTAGGTTTTGTACTTCCTTTTCCATTTGTTCAATTGTCCTTTTAAATTTTTCTGTGATTTCTTTTTTTATATTTTAAAGTTATTGGTCAGTTTTTCTTCTGTTTCTCTAATTTGGCTTTTAAAATCCTTTCTGAGCTCTTCTAAGAAGGCTCTTCATGCTTTAGACCAGTTCACATTCCCTTCTGAAGTTTCAGATGGGAATATAGTCTCAATGCTGACCTCTTTGGTATTTGTGTTTTGGTCCTTGTCCCCATAGAAAGAATCCAAGCTCTTTTCTTTTTTGCTTTGCTTCTTACTCGTGATAATCACCCTTTTCCTGGCTTTTAAAGTAGATCTCTGCATGTGGGTTAGAGGGGGCTCTGTCCCACAGTTCTTGTGCTTAAAACTTGAGGCTTTGTGTGTTGTGGCCTCTGGTTCTTCCAGCTAGAAGCTAAAATGCTGCAGCTTACCTGGTGCTGAGCTGGCTGGTGTGAGAAAGCACAGGCCAGGTGAGGTCTTTTTGGGTTTCCCCACAGTTACCCTGGAGCTAGCATGTTAAAGTGTGGTGGGAGTGTGTGCTGAGCTAGAGCACAGGCAAGCTGAGCAGTTGGTGATCTTGTCTGTGCTAGTGTCTTCCTGATTCTCCCGGGGTGCTGAGGCATGCCTGGGGTCCTGGTGTTAACAGTTGCTGGCTTCACCCCCTCAGGCTCCGGATCTTCTCATGGTTTGTTGAGGTGGGGCTGTCTGGTACAGCTCTGATCCTGCACTGGTCCCCTTCAACCACAGCAAGAGGGACCCTTCTTAGCAGTCTTCCTAGACTCATGTGCTGAGTCTGTTTATTCCTTCAGCTGCTCCCACTGTTCCAGGGTTTTTCCCAGGGAGATATTATCTGGGCTCGTCAAGGTCAGCAAGGGGAGGAAGATAGCAATTACTCCACCATCTTGGCTCCTGGAACCAGAAATCCTGGGTTTGTGTATTTTAAAAGGTATTATTTTCTTCAGCATTTTTGGGGATCTCCTTTAGCAAGCTGTTGACTCACTTTTCAAGATTTTCTTGCATTTCTCTCATTTCTCTTCCCAATTTTTCCTCCACCTCTCTTACTTGATTTTCAAAATACATTTTGAGCTCTTCTATTACCTGAGACCATTGCATATTTATTTTGGAGGTTTTAGCTGTAGAAGCCTTGACTTTGATGTCTTCCTGTGATGGTATGCTTTGTTCTTCCTCATCTGAAAGGAAAGAAGAAAATACCTTTTCACCAAGAAAGTAACCCTCTAGAGTCTTATTTTTTTCCCCCTGTTTTGGGCATTTTCCCAGATAGTTACATAACTTTTGAGTCCTTTGTCAAATGGAAGATATACTGTAGGGACCTGTAAGTTCTCATTTCCTCCAAGGTAGCACAGTCAAGGGAAAGGAATTTACTCCTCTTCGGTCCTGTGCTCTGGTCTGTGAGCAACCACAGGCTTTTCTACCCTGGAACTGTGAGCATGATTCCCTCTCCACAGTCACCACCAGCTCCACCACACCAGGCCTCCTCACCCCAGGACCATCACTCATGACTGAGACCCAGATCAGCAGCTCAATTCCCCCATGGTCTTTAAGTCAAAGGCTCCAAAGGCGTATGCTGCTTCTACTGCCCTGGGGCCGGGGTCAGGCTTGGGGCCAGACCGCACATCTCTCTCACTCAGGTGAATGACTTTTCTTACTGACTTTTGAAGTTGTCTTTGGTGTTTGTGGGTTGAGAAATCTGAGAACTGCAACTGCTACCTGTGATTCTGCACCCTGAGGCCTGCTCCAGTCCTGTCCTGTCCTGTTCCTGTTGTGTTGCCCACACTGGGCTACACTCCACTCCACTCTGAGCCTGGTGCAATAGACCTTTCCTGTCGACTTTCTAGGCTGTTTTGGGCTGGAAATCTCTTTTACTCTGTCATTTTGTGGCTTTTTCTGCTCTAGAATTTGTTTCAAGTCATTTTTTACATTGTTTTCAAGTCATTTCATGGGCTATGAGGGGAGAACTAGAGCAGGTCCTTCCTTCTACTCTGCTATCTTGGCTCTGCCCCCTAGAACACAGTATTATTCCACTACATCCATGTATTCTCAATCTCGTAGACATTTTCCAGGCAATGAGCATTTATTTAGTTTCTCGTTCTTTGATACTAGGAAGATTACCTGTGTAGATGTTTTAGGGTATATGTGACCTTTCTTTTTGTAACCTCTTGGGTTATATACCTAGCAGTCAAAAGTTATTATGCACATTTTTGTCCCTTAAAACATTGTTAATAATAGTTTTTTGTTTTAATGTTACCTAAATTTTCCCTTGTATCCTTCTCCTTTCTTGCTCCCAAGGGACCATCCTATATAAGAAAGGGTTTTTTTTTTAATGGAGGAAGAAGAGAAAAACAATTTAGCAAAACTGAATAATGCATTTAAAAAAAAATCTTACAATATGTGCAATGTTTCACACCTGTAAGCTCTCCCCTCCTCTCCTTTCCAAAGAAATCTGAGGAAGGTGTCTTCTTATAGCTCTTCTTTGAGACCAAACTTATTCTTTGTAATTTTGCAACATTTATATTCATATTTTGTGGTGGTGCTGCTTTTCATCTGCATTGTCATAGTTATTATGTGTGTATATGCTGTGTATATATGCATATGCGTGTGTATCCATGCGCATGCATCTGCCTATTTGTCCTTTCTTGGTTCTGCTTTTCCTCGGTTCATGTATTTCTGTGCTTTTTCTATTTTTATCATGTTTGTTGTTTCTTATAGCACAGAAAGATTACATTTTATTCATATATCATAGTTTCTTTAGACTTTTCCCACCCATTTGACCTATATGCCTAGTCCTAAATCTCTGAGGCAGGGGGTATATTTTAGTCACTTTATTTGTGTAATTCCAAATTGTTTTCCAAAATGATTATACCATTTCAAAGCTCTACCTACAGGACATTAAGATTCATCTTTCCACATTCCCTGAAACTTTTCCCACCTTTTGTCACATTTTTTTCCAGTTTCCTGGTACCTCAGAGCTCTTATTGGTTTGCAATTCTTATTTTGAGCACAGTTTGTTAATTTCTTTTGGCCACTTATTTATTGTGAAATAGCTTTTTGTCTTATGTGTTTCTGTTAGTTGTCTTCATAAATCGACTATCGAGCCCCTATCAAAGATATTTGTTACAGAGATTTTTCTCCAGGCAACCACTTCCTTTCTTATCCTACTTATATTAACTTAACAGATGAAAAGCTTTTCAGTTTTGTGGAACTGAAATGATCTGTTTGTCTTTTATAATTATCTCTGTTCCTTATTTGGTTAAGAATTTACCCCCTCCCCAGAGCTGTGCTTCTTAACTCATTTTTTTAAAGGTATAAAATAGTAAAAAAAAAAAAAAAAAAAAAATTAAGTGGTCCTAGGCACTATACTAAATGCTGAATGTATAACAAAAGACAAAACATGCTCCCTATCTTGAAGAAGCTTACATTCTAACGGAGTAGGTGCCATGCAAGAAATTGTGTATGTATGTGTGTATAGTTTATGTATATGTATGTATACACGTAGTGGAAGGAGAGAGAGAGAGAGAGAGAGAGAGAGAGAGAGAGAGAGAGAGAGAGAGAGTCTGTCTGTCTCATAATAGCAGTTCCTTTCTGGAACAGATTGGACTACATGGTCTCTGAGGGTAATTTTTAAGGATGTGTTTATATTTCTTCATTTTAGTAGTTGTGTGAAAAAGGATGTAACAGGTCATTTATAGAATGCTTTTATTTTAGGGGTGTTATGAGACTCAAATGAGGACACACACACACAAACACATATACATACATGTATGTATATATCACTTTGCAAATGTTAAAACTATATTTATGTCAGATTATATATTCTAGTGTTATAAAACATCTGTGAAACCTGTATATCTGCATTATAGGTAAAAAAACCACGACTTGGGTTAAGTGACTTGACCCCATTCGTGTAACTATTAAGTGTTAGAGGCAGGATTTAAACCCATGTCTAGCACTTTATCAACTATATAGAATATCTGAAAAATCTCACTGCAGTTTTAAGCTTCAGTAATTTACTATACTGTCTCTTATGATTTTGTATGTCACTGGATTAGGAAGAATTCATTTACCAAATATTCACTGAATGCCTTCATTGTTCCCGGAACTACCATGATTTTGGTAGTCATGGGGTCTGAGGAGCAGCAGCGGGCAGAGCCTTCTCTTGGTCACATTCTAGTAGACTCATTTCTGATAACATTCCTTGATTCCATTGAGTAGGGCTAGACTGTGGCCACTAGAGAGCTCCAGTGCTTTCTAAGAGATCAGCCTGGGCCTTGGACTTGGAACTCTCAAGCAGATCTTTCTAGGTCAAGTTTACTGTGTCTGCTGTTTTATCTGATCTGCTTCCATGGCAATTAGGAGGTAGTTATTCCTGAGGTTAAATAAATCCCTGGCCTGGAGGAGGCTTCTATTTAGCTTAATCTTAAATGATTCTAGGTACCAGAAAGGTTTAAGGTTTTCTAGACTGTTCATTCCACAGATGGCAGAAAGAAGCTCAAGAATTGATGAGGGGACAGAGGCGCAAGCACTAGCCCCACATACACATGTCCCTGGAGGCCCACAGGAAGCTCCATTATACAGGCACCCCCAATCCACCCCATGAAGTGTGACACTAGTGATAGAAAAGAGAAAATATGCACGCATAAGATGTGCTCATACAAATAGGAGGAACATATAGGAGACCAGGAACTAGGTTGTTGCTTGAGTGCTCACAATATGATGGGAAAACGCAAGTAAAATATAGTATCACAGAAGAAGACAACAGTATGAAAACAGCTATGACCAAAACCTGAAAGGAAAAATTCTAATCAGACACAAGACCATTAAGAATTCCTGGCAGTGTTAAAGAGCTAAGAGTAGTAGGGGAATAAAAATTATGAAAAGAGAATTAATACCTTGGTTAAAAAAAAGGCACAAAAAATACTGAATTGACCTAATGGTAAGAGAAACACAAAAAATACATTGAAGAAAAGAACTCCTTAAAAAGCAGGAAAGGTCAAATGGAAAAAAGAAGTTAAAAAAATTTCACTGAAGAAAAGAATTCCTTAAAAATTCGAATTGGGCAGGTGGAAGCTAATGACTTCATGAGACATCAAGAAAATAAAATCAAAAGAATGAAAAAATAGAAGAAAATGTGAAAGATTTAATCTGGAAAACAACTGACCTGAAAAATAAATTATGGAGAGATAATTTAAGAATTATTAAACTGCCTGAAAGTCACAATTATTAAAAAGCAAACAAACCTAGATATCATTTTTCAAGGCATTATAACAGAAAACTTCCCTGATATCTTAAATCTAGAGGGTAAAATAGAAATTGAAAGAATCCACTTTCTCTCTTCTCCCATTGCCTCCATCTTTCTTAACCCTTAATTTTTTTTGGGGGGTAGTGGTATCATCCCATCATAATCAACTCACACCCATGCCCTCTGTCTATGTATATGCTTTTTAACTGCCTGATAATGATAAAGTTCTTAGGAGTTTTACATATCACATTCCCATGTAGGGATGAAAACAGTTTAATCTTGTTGAATACCTTATGGTTTCTCTTTCCTGTTCATACTTTTTCATGCTTGTCTTTAATGTGGAAGCTGCTAAATCTTATGTTATCCTGACTGTGACTCCACAGTTTTGAATTGTTTCTTTCTGACTGTTTGCACTATTTTCTACTTGACCTGAGAACTCTGGAATTTAGCTATACTATTCCTGGGAGTTTTCATTTTGAGATCTCTTCTAGGCCCATTTTTTTGATTATGGCTTCAGGAAATATAATTTTAATTTTTAAAAAATGTTTTCTTCACTGAGCTTATATATCTTCTTTTCCATTTGTCCAGTTCTGCTTTTTAAGTTGTTTTCTTCAGTGAATTTTTGCATATCTATTTCATTTTGGCCAACTTTGCTTTTTAAAGAGTTATTCAGTGGGTTTTTGTGCCTCTTTTACCATTTGACATATTCTGTTTTTTAAGGTATTATTTTTTAATTGTATCACTATCATTTCTTTTCCCAAATTTTCCTCTACTTCTCATTTGATTTTTAAAATCCCTTTTGAACTTTTCCATGAATTCTTTTTGGACCTGAGACCAATTCACATTTTTCTTTGGGGACCTTTGCATGTAGACATTTGGACATATTGTCCTCTTCTGAGTTTGTGTTTTGATCTTCCCTGTCACCATTTTAACTTTCTATGATCAGGGTTTTTTGTTGTTGTTTGCTTATTATTTTTCTGCCTATTTACTGACTTTTAACTTTAGGTTAAAGTTGGGCTTTGCTTCTGGGGTGGAGGGGGCACTATTCAACATGTCAGGCTTTTTGTCTCTTGATTTCAGAGCTAGTTGGGGCGGGCCAGGGAGGAAGGGGGACCTCTGTAAATTTTCAGCTCTTCCAAGATGATATGATCTAAGGAAAGGTGTGGTCATTGTTCTCCTGGCCCGTACTCTGGTCTTTCAGACCACAAGTATTCTTTTCTGCTTTTTATGGATCCCCACTCCCCTCTGTCTGGGAGTCATAGTGCGCTAGTGTTCCACCTTGCCCTGGACTGTGACCAGGAACAGAGTGTGGGCAATGCAACAGAGACCTATGCCCAGTGCCAGCAAAGGATCCCTTATAATCTCCTTTTGACCAGTTGTCTGATCCCTGTATTATCTATGGGTTGAGAACTCCAGAAATCACTTCTGCAGATTCAGTTACCCCCAAGGCCTGATGCTGACTTTTGCCAGGGTTTAGGGCCTCTTCTTACCTATCTGAGACAGACCTTTACTACTGACCTTCTAACTAGTCTTGAAGTAAAATATTGTTTCACCCTGTTCTTTTGTTGATTTTGCTACTCTGGAATTTGTTTTGAGGTATTATTTTAAAGTTGTTCAGAGGAGAATTTGGGAGTGATCAGTTGAGTCCCCTGCCTTTATTCCACCTCTTATAGTTTCCTGAAAGAAATCCCCAAATATAAACTCCCAGGAATATTATAGCCAAATTGAGCATGCAGGTCATGGAGAAAATATTACAAGCAGCCAAAAAGAAACCATTTAGGTATCATGGAGCCACAGTCAGGATCACGCAAGATTTGATGGCTTCCACATAAGAGCCAGTGCCCAACTGATAAATAGTCAAAGGAGATGAACAAGTAGTTTGCAAAGGAAATCAAAGCTATCTATAGTCATATGAAAAAATGCTCCAAATCACTTTGATTAGAGAAATGAAAATTAAAACAACTCTGAGCTACCACCTCACACCTATCATAAATGACAAGTGCTGGAGGGGATGAGGGAAAATAGGTACACTAATGAATTGTTGGTGAAGTTGAGAACAGGTCCAGCCATTCTGGAACTAAGCCCAAAGGGCTATAAAACTGTTCATGCCTTTTGACCCAGCAATACTACTGCTAGGCCTATACTCCAAAGAGATCAGAAAAAAAGAAAAAAGGACCCATATACACAAAATTATTTATAGCAACTTATTTGTGGTATGAGAGAATTGGAAATTGATAGCATGCCCCTCAATTGGAGGATGGCTGAACAAGTTGTGGCATATGATTGTGATGGAGTATTATTGTGCTATAAAAAATGATGAGGGGGATGGTTTCAGAAGAATATGGCAAGACCTTTATGAACTGATGAAAAGTGAAGTGAGCAGAACTGGAGATTGCACAGTAACAGTTAACTGTTATAATTACTGTTGCACAGTAACAAATATTATAAGGATGAAACACTTATATGAAACACTATGAAACACTTAGTTGTTCTGATTAATACAATGATCTAAGACAATTACAAAAAACTTGTGATGAAAAACACTATCCATCTCTAGAGAGAGAACCGATTAATTTTGAGTGCAAATTGAAGTATGCTTTTTTTCCACTTTATTTTTCTTGCTATTTTCACAATATGGCTGATAAAGAAATGTTTTTTATGATTTCACATGGTATATTTCACATGTGAAGTGCATTGCATTTCATACCACACATCTTGTATTTTGTTGATAGAGAACTACTGAATGTTTTTAAGCAAGGGAATGATATTGTTGAACATTAACATAAGGATGAATTGGAAGGGTGAGACACTGAAGCTAGTTAGGAAGCCATAGCAATAGAAGAGGCAAATAGTGATAAGGGCCTGCAAATATGGTGATAAAGAGTATGAGTAGAGAGGTAGGGGATGGATTTGAGAGAAATTATAGGAAATACAATGGAAAGGACTTGGCAAGTCTGGTTGTAGGGGGATAATGGAAAAGAAAAAAAAAATCAAAGAAAATCTCACAGTTTGAAGCCAGGCATGGGCAGTGGGAGTGGCCTCACCCCAGTAAATCATCTTGGTAGGCAGGCTCAACCAGGTTGAGGATAACTGATGGGCCTGAAATCACTTGGTGAGTTAGGGGGTTGTCTACACTAAGCATTAGAAGACTTCCCCTAGTGTAATGGGTGGATGAGAACAGTTTGTTGCAGTGGCCATGAAGGAGGCTGGAGATGCTGTGGAGTACTTAGAGCTTGGTCATCAAAGATGTGACAGTGTGCCATTGCCAGTTGTCTTGATTTTTGTCCTGCCACTGGACTTTGATAACTGGAAGAGGGAGTGAAGCTGATGACTTTGTGCAGCTCTACCTCACTTCAGTTCAGTTCATGTGCGAGTCAAGACATCACCCAATGATGTCATTGTTCCTGTTTGAAAACTAAGGGCAAACAACTGTGTCCAAGTAATATAGTGAAGGTAGAATGAGGTTTGAGAAAATTCTGCTTTTTAGATATTTTGTTTGAGATGCTAGTAAAATGTCTGGGTGGAGATATCCAAGAGGAAATTGGAAATACAGGTTTGGAGTTCTAGGGAGAGACTGGGATTAAACACATATATTTGGTTGTATTTTGCATAAAGATGATAATTGAAGCCAAAGGATTATATGAGATCACCCAGGGAGAGTATTTTAGAGGAAGAAAAGGAGGCCTAGAATAGAATGTTGAGAGACACCTACATCTAAGATGCTGTAGGAAAAAGGTGAACTAGGTAAGGAGACCAAGAAGGAACTTGTACAGGTGGTGGATGAACCAAGAGAACAATGTCATAGAAGCCAGGAAGAGACAGTATGTAGGAAGAGGGTGTGGTTGGAGTTGTCAAATGTGGCAAAGAAATTAAATAGGATGAGGACTGAGCTAGGGCCCTTGGATTTGCCAAGAGTCATTGGTGACTTTGGAGAGGGGAATGGTGGAGACAAATGCCTGGTTTTAAAAGTTAAGGAGAGGAGGTGGGCCAAGATGGTGGAGTAGAAAGACACACATATGCTAGCTCCTAACACACAGCCCACAAAATACCTGTAAAGAAGAACTCCCAATAAATTCTGGAGCAGCAGAAGCCATAGAACAATGGAGTGGAGCAGATTTCTGCTCCAGAGAGACCTGAAAAACCAACACCAGAGGTCCGTTGCACACCAGACCTGGAGCAGAGCCCAGCCCTGCCCTGGCCATGCGGCACCAAGAGGAGCAGATCCGAGCAGGCTTCAGGGGCGGAATCTCCAGAGGCCCCACAGATCCCTCCACCCATAGATACCGAAGGTCAGAGAGAGAGTCTTTCTGGCTGGCCGAGAGGGGAGTGGGGTGTCTTCATAACTCAGGTTCCCTCAGGAGGCAGTAGCAGACAGGGGCTCCCAAAGCAGGCAGGAGCTCGGATCCATTGTTGAAGATCTCCACATAAACCCCCTGAGGGAACTGAGCCCTGTGTGGCAGCCATGCCCCCACCTGAGCAGCTGAACTTAATCTCACACTGAATAGCAGCCCTGCCCCTACCTGAGCACCTGAATTTAATCTCACGCTGAATAGCAGCCCTGCCCCCACTAAAAGCCCTGAGGCAGGGAAGCAGCATTTGAATCTCAGACCCCATAGCTGGGAGGAACCAGAGGCAAGGCAGGGTTGGAGAGGAATCTCAGAAGTCAAGTAACTGGCTGGGAAAATGCCCAGAAAAGGGGAAAAAAATAAGACCATAGAAGGTTACTTTCTTGGTGAACAGATATCTCCTCCCTTCCTTTCTGATGAGGAAGAACAATGCTTACCATCAGGGAAAGACATAGAATTCAAGGCTTCTGTATCCCAAACATCCAAAGTAAATATTCAGTGGGCTCAGGCCACGGAAGAGCTCAAAATGGATTTTGAAAATCAAGTTAGACAGGTGGAGGAAAAACTGGGAAGAGAAATGAGAGAGATGCAAGAAAAGCATGAAAAGCAGGTCAAAACCTTGCTAAAAGAGACCCAAAAAAATGCTGAAGAAAATAACACCTTGAAAAATAGGCTAACTCAATTGGCAAAAGAGGTTCAGAAAACCAATGAGGAGAAGAATGCTTTCAAAAGCAGAATTAGCCAAATGGAAAAGGAGGTTCAAAAGCTCACTGAAGAAAATAGTTCTTTCAAAATTAGAATGGAACATGTGGAGGCTAATGACTTTCTGAGAAACCAAGAAATCACAAAAGAAAACCAAAAGAATGAAAAAATGCAAGACATTGTGAAATATCTCATTGGAAAAACAACTGACCTGGAAAATAGATCCAGGAGAGACAATTTAAAAATTATGGGACTACCTGAAAACCATGATCAAGAAAAGAACCTAGACATCATCTTTCCTGAAATTATCAAGGAAAACTGCCCTGATATCCTAGAACCAGAGGGCAAAATAAGTATTGAAGGAATCCACCAATCACCACCTGAAAGAGATTCAAAAAGAGAAACTCCTAGGAATATTGTAGCCAAATTCCAGAGCTCCCTGGTCAAGGAGAAAATATTGCAAGCAGCTAGAAAGAAGCAATTCAAGTATTGTGGAAATACAATCAGGATAATACAAGATCTATCAGCTTCTACATTGATATTCCAGAAGTCAAAGGAACTAGGACTAAAACCAAGAATCACCTACCCCACAAAACTGAGTATACTACTTCAGGGGAAAATACGGTCTTTCAATGAAATAGAGGACTTTCAAGCATTCTTGATGAAAAGACCAGAACTGAAAAGAAAATTTGACTTTCAAACACAGGAATGAAGAGAAGCATGAAAAGGTAAACAACAAAGAGAAGTCATAAGGGTCTTACTAAAGTTGAATTGTTTACATTCCTACATGGAAAGACACTATTTGTAACTCTTGAAACTTTTCAGTATATGGGTAGTTGGTGGGATTACACACACACACACACATACACACGTGCATGCACACACAGAGACAGAGAGCACAGAGTGAATTGAATAGGATGGGATCATATCTTAAAAAATGAAGTTAAGTGGTGAGAGAGAAATGTATTAGGAGGAGAGAGGGAGAAATGGAATGGGGCAAATTATCTCTCATAAAAGTTAAGGAGAGTGGATGGAGTGTAGAATGTTCTTTATAGAAGTTTAGAGTGAAAGGGGAAGGGAGACGATAATGATTTGAGGGGGTTACAGGGGAAAAGACAACAGAGTATGTCAGAACACAGCTGGTTGGAACAGTGGGCTTGAGTTCAAATCTGGATTCGACATTTACTAACTATGTGACTCTGGGCAAGTCAGTTAACTCTATTTGCCTGTTTTATTATCTGTAAAATGTGAATAATAATAGCACCTACCTTGTGGTTATTGTCAGGATCAGATGAGAAAATATAAAGCTTTTTTAGCACAGTGTCTGACAGTAAGCTATATATAAATGTTAGTTATTATCATTATTATGAAAAGCTTTGACTTTCTAGCCTAGGACAGACACCTATATTCCTTAGACACCTGCCTCCAAGGACCAAGTGCACATTTTAAAAGCAAGACTCTGTGTGTGTGTGCATGAGTGCATGTACATGTTGTATTGTGTATTTGCCTTTTGTAGTAGTTGTGTTTCTGAAATATTTAGTATAAAGCAGCTTTTTGGTAACTCATTCCTTGTGCACTAAAACAGTCTCACCATAAAAAAGAGCATTCAATAAATCTTTCTGTAAAACAGACAATCATTTTGCAGTGTCAGTAGTGACTTTAATGTATCTGTTTTGAAAAATTAGATTTTCATATCCATGTAGACAGTTGTGTCAGTATTATATTTTATTGTAAAGATTTTTGTATTTCCCAGCCTGTGATTAATTGTAGGCCATGTTAACAACCATGCTGGTTGGGCACAGCTGTATACAAAAAGGGCTTTTCCCCCCCTTTTTGTAGATTTCAATATTTAAATTTTCCCTCTCTCAGCTGTTTAACTAAGGAGATCATCCACAGTGATGACTTGGCTTTCTGACTTCTGACCTCAGGTCTCCTTAATCTCTGTGCTTTGTCTCCTTTTCCCAAAATGACTTCAGGACTTGATTCATCCTTCTGGGTCCCAAAACTCTTATCTCATTTTGTCCTTATTCTTCCTCAGTAATTTATATGTGGCTTATTCATGACAATGCAGATCCCTCTCCCAAGTACTGACCAGTTGTCTCAAGAATTCCTGCAGTGAGAATGAGTCAAATAGAGTCAGAAGGTCCACATAGAAGAGAATGAGTTTTTGTCTGTTTGTGACTTATATGCATGCAGATCCAAACGTAGGTTATTTGAAATTACCTACCCTTATGTATTAAACATAACTTGTCTTTGTAGGCAGGTATAACAACTTAGGGAAAAATATTGAACTCATTCTTCATCCTAATATTTCTCCATGTAACATTTCCTTGGCAAGTGTAGAATGAAAATAACAGTAGTGTTTATGTCTATAGGGCCAAAACCAGAAGCAGTCCTAAAGATTCTGGTAGTTAATCTCAGAGAAGCTTCTCAGTTGTCCAGAAACTGAACCCAGTTGAAAGCACACCCTCTAGATTTGTGTCACTTCTTAGGCCCCTTGGCAGAAATTGGCCCCTGACACCTTCCTTGCCTAAGGTAGATCATGTGACTTCAGAGAATCAGACCTGCCCTTGATTATCAGGTGCGGCATCAGTAACTGCAGTGACTATGAGGCCAGAGTCTCTTATTTTTAACCATGGAGTTAAATATTAAGAAGACAGTGCCCTTAAGTATCCCGTAGGCAGGGATAAGGGTTGTTTCTCAGTTTATTGCTTCCAGTAAGTCAGAAGTTTTCAGGAAAGAACCAGGTGGTAAATTCAGCTTGTGGATTCCAAGCCCAAAGCCAGGATGAGCTGGCAGAACTGGTTCACCTTTGGAAGGAGGTGAAGCTTTGAGTCATCCAAAGCTGAAGCCAGTTTCTTTGGAAGCCAGTTTCTCATTTCTTGGAGTTTGGCCAGTGAACCTCGATACACCTACCCCTATGATAAAGGGAAAGAAGATCCTAAATGTCCTCTGGCTACTGTGTATAGCCAGGTGTTTTCTCCTTATGGCTGACAGCCAGCCCTTGCATTTCTTTGGTACATTTCTCACATCTACCTGGGTATTTCTTAGACTTAAGGGCTAAGTGTCTGAAACTGATGTTAGGCATTACTGAGAGAGACTTGGGTAGTATTTCTCTGTATTTGTTTGAGTAATCTCAGGTTTTCCCCTTACAGAACTTGTAAGGGCTAACCATGACCCATTTAGCTGAATATTGCAAGAGGATCAGAATTCAGCGTGGGACACATTGAAGAGAATCAGTAATGACAACAGAAACTCATACCCACTTTAACCCATAGGGTTATTTTTTGGTTGTGGTGTTCAAAGAGAATGGATATTTTATCCAAGTTTACAAAGCAGCTCCAATCCATGTCAGATATATGTGAATAACTGCATAGCTGGTTCTGCCTTGTACATGAGTGCTAAAAGGGAGGCAGAGGTGTCGCAGTGAGCTGGGGGGTTCATTTATATGGAGGTTCAAAAGTTGGGGTTGATTGCTCAGCCTTTTGGTTTGTATGACTTTTATTTTTCTATCTCTTTCTCTGACCATGATCGCCAAGAATAGTGGGGATTCACACTTAATTAAGATAATTTTCCTTTGCCTTCTGCAGGAAGAATGTGAAAATGGAAGTGTTATTTTTGTAGTTCTTTTCAACTCTGTTTCTCCCAGTTTCTAATAGAATTTCTTGGGTTAGGGTCTGATCCTGTATAAACTTGGTGAGAAGTGCTCAACTCCAGTCAGGGGAAACTGTTAAGTGTTAAATAATATTGTAAACATTTGGGTGAAAGATTAAAGATTTCTGGAAATGGTTAAATGAAGAATTCAGTGAAGAGTTCAACTTCAGGACCCAAACTAACCAGTCCTCTTGGTTGGTGTTCTCATTGTCAGCACTTGGAAGATCCTGGTTTGTCCAGCGGGTTATTGAGAACAGCCTCATGCCCCATATTATACCCTAACCATCACCCCCAACTCTTTACCACTCCTACTTTACATAGGATTTCTGATGTTATCTGGTTAAATATTATAGAAAGGCTTGTATTCTTCACAATTTCTAAGTGTCTGAGATGCCAGGGTAACCACAGAAAATATTAATAATAGATATCCTAAGCTCCAAGCAATAGCCATAGCTCAAGCCAGACCTGTCAGTTTTACCATATGCAAGAGAGGACCCACCAAATAGGCAGTTCTCAAACTGGCTGATTGATTTGACCAAAGAGTCTATTACAATATTCTAGGTAGAATGATGTCATGGCCAGGTCTTACATTCGTTTGAAGAGTGGTGCAAACAAATTTCACTATTTTCTCTTGCTAGGATTTAATTTATTTTTAAACTGCAAGGTTTCCAGTTTAGGTCAGAAAGTTTGTTTTTGTGGAACTTGAGTTAGACAAGCTGTAGTTGTAAACTTTTAACATTATTTATTACAGCATTACTTTTGGCATCTAGAGTCTAGTACAAATGTGTGAACCAGAGCACAGTATTAATAAGCTCATGGCATCATAGTTGTGCCTGAACATAGAACTTGCCCATCATTTATAAAAAGAAGAGGTTCATATGCAGTATACAAAATTATTTATGGAAACCCTTTTAGGGCAGCAAAGAACTAGAAACAAAGATACCCATGGATTGGGGAATGACTAATTCAGATTGTGGCAAATGAATGTAATGTTTCTTATGGGCAGAACTGCAAGAAACAGCAAATGTGACAGAGAAGCATAGAAAGATTTAAACGAACTGATGAAAAATCAAGTAAGTGAAGCCAGCAGGTCATAAATATTATGTCCACATAATAACTGCAAACACAAAAAATTTAAAATTAATGTTACCATATTATAAAGAACAATATTAGTCTCAAAAAAAAGATAAGAAGGTACCTCCCTCTCCACCATCGTTTGCAGAGGTGAGGAAGTCTATCCTGAAGTTTTTAAAATGTATTGATTAGTTTTGCTGATTTTTTTTTCCTCTTTAAAAAATATTTTTTGTTACAAGGCATGGCTCTCTGGAGGAGGAAGAGGAAGGGAGGGAAGGTTACAGAGGAAAATTTAGGGGACATATAAACAAAAGATGCCAATAGAAATTTGTTTGAAAAAAAGCACTTGCCTTTGGGAAACTGACAGCCTGATAGATGCTTTGATTTTGATTGACCAATACAGGATACATTGGTGTCTAGGGAGGGCAATAAATGGACAGATAGGTTAAACAGATAGGTATCCGGTGCCTACTATGTGCACAACTATTTTAGCACTGGGGCAGAAATGGGAACTGAGAGGAAGAGGTGCCTAAGATGTGGTTCCTGTCCTTAAGGAGGCTCTTGTGTAAGGAAGACTAAGACATGTATATACATACATGTGCACAAAGACACAGATACACACTACAGTGTAGTGAGAAAGCAACAGAAGTGGTGACATGAGACCTCAGAAGAAAGGGATTTCTTTTAGTTTATGGAGGGGAGACTCAAAGAATGATTCCTGAAGATTGCATTGGGCCTTAAAGGATGAATATGTGAAAACTGAGTTGAGGGAATTCTAGGCTTTGGGAACAAATATGGAGTGGTGAGAAGTCTGGTTTGGCTAGAGTATAAAGAAGTGTGATTTCTTTGGTTGGATCTGTGATTTCATCTGTGAGAAGTTCTCCTGGTAAAGAAACTTCTGCTAATGTAGCTCTGCACCTCATTTGTCACTTAAGTGTCTTACAGTGTCTGGGGCATTGAGAAATTAAGGGACTTTGCTTATGGTCACACAGCCCGTATAGGTCAGAGACAGGATTTGAAGCCAGGTCTGCCTGACTCCAAGGGCGACCCTCTACTACATCGTGCTATGTTATATATGATATGAAGCTGAAATTGGAGTGGAATTTTAGAGGTTTTTGAGTGCGAGGTTAGAGAGTTTGAATTTTAAACTGTTGGCAATAGAGAATGGCTAAGATTTTTTAAATAGGAATATGATGTGACTAGAGCTATCTAGATTTAGAAGATCTTTATTGTAGCAGTATCAAGTATGGATTCGTGAATAGTATCAGAGATTTAGGTTATTTCAGTAGAGCAGGCAGGAAGCTATGAGGCCACTAAAAGTATGGGACCATTGTGGATAACGAGAAATTTCTACAGAACTACAAAATTTTACACATAGATTGCACCTTAGAGGCCATCTGGTCTAATTCATACCTAACTGAAATTACCCTCTACAGTGGGGGTACCCAAAGCCTTACTTGAAGACCTTCAATGAGATAAAGAAATTCTACTTTTGGATGACTCTAATGGTAAAGATGATACCTCTAATAGTAAGGTAATGTCTCTTTCTTACTTCCGCCTGGTCCTGGTTCTGCCCTCTGGAGTAAAGCAGGACGAGTTTAATCTCCCTTATCTATGATAGCCATTCAGATATTTGAAGATAATTATTATGTTTCTCCATGACTTCTCTCCCAGTTCCTTCAACAAGCCCTAGGTGGCATGGTCTGGCCCTTTACAGCCTTGGTCATTTTACTTTCATCACTTTCCAGCCCATCATCATCCTTAAAATACGGTGCCAAGAACTGAACATAACACTCCAGATGTGTCCAACCAGGGCCGAATATCCTGCCCTTTTTTTCTGGATGTTCTGCCTCTCCATGTAGCCAGGACCACATTACCTTTCTTTGGCTGCTAAGTTGCACTGTTAGTTTGCTAGCCACTAAAACTTGCCGATCTTTTTTGAGTTGAATGGAAATGGCAGGCTGGGACCCATGCCTGTGTACCCCAGGGGCATAAAGCAGATGCGTTCACTTCTTATTTCCTTCTTCTACTTCTCCCTCGTTGTTCCTCCTAATCCTGCTATAACTTTGTTATTCTTCCCTTCCACCTCTCCCCTCCTCTTCCCTCAAAAGTGCTCTTACTCATTTTTTTTCTCCCTATCTTAAAGAGAAACATGGCAGGTAAAAGAAGCTCCGACTTGGGAAGTCCTGTACATGGCCCTTGGTCATTAACTTGAGTTCATCAGACACTTAGTAGGAGCCTTTTGTTCTTGCTGAGTTAGTTTTGCCTGACTCTTTGTGGTCTTATTTGGGGTTTTCTTGGCAGCTTTGCAGATGGGGAACTGAGGCAGAGTTAAGTGATTTGCCCAGGGTCACACAAGCTAGTAAGTGTCTGAGACCACATTTGAATTCATAAAGTTGAATCTTCTTAATTTCATGCCCTGTACTCATCCACTGTGCCACCTGCTTCCTCCTGTTAAGGACCTACCATGTACCAAACACGTGGGAGAGTAACCAAAACAAATAGGCAAGTCCTGGCTTCAGGGAGCTTACTGTTGAGTGTAGGGATATGATCTACCATCAGAGTGCAGAATTCCAAGTAAGAGATATACAGGGTGCTTTCTTGGACCACATGAGATTCAAATAAAATGAAGAAAGACTTAATGGAAAAGCTGGTTTTGAAGGGTTGATAAGATATCGACTGTAACTGGATTTTGGAAAATGGCATAATCTAGACAGTTACTTTCTGGTTCAGGATGAGTAGTTTCTAACCTCACAGAAGCCGAAAAAGAGTGAAGTACTTAAAAGATTTATTTCAGGATTGCCCAACAGAAGCCACAACCCTTTTCTTTTTTGGTTTTCATGATTGACTTTAACATCTCAATCACAGAACAGTTT